>CM060954.1:29586892-29623760 GCA_030765055.1 Mantis religiosa
TATTTATAGCAGGCAATTATTTTGCTGTTGGCAATTTTCGCGATAAATTGCCTCTGCCCGCATATAAACACTCGGGCGCATCAATTACTGCGTTAACGGGGAAGTGAAAATTGATTCGAGTTTGACGCGCATCTCTTCCTAATTGATGCATCCAGAAAATGGAAAGTTGATTCACGGTAGCACGTCTGGGAATTAGAAGCTGCAACTCGCTTCTATTCTTTCTCCATCTGTAGATATTCCTCGCTAATAATATTACGGAGCTGATTGAAATCGAGCAATTACATCGTTCAGTAATACCACCTTTCCCTGAATCAATACGTTTCTTACAGAGTTCTGCAGTATGTGCTAGGATTCATTTTGCCAGAGCTAGCTGGCGTTACGTTGATGTGTGTGACCTGCGTTTGGGAGGTCATTGGTTCAGTCCCGACGAATGCTGTGGTCTTTACTTTCATGTCAGGATTTATTTTCTAACATTGACCAATGTTCCATTTACTTGTCATCTTTCATGTGTGCCTTCAGGCTCATAGTATAGATTCACAGAAAAAGGTTGCAGCAGTTTCAAAAATTCATAGCTAGGGAAGTGTTTGAGATATTAAAACAAGTATTTTTGTTATTCATTTCCTCAACTCAAAAAATGATTTTTCCTGCCATAGAATGTTGCTCCAGAAACATCAAGCCGTTAGTTTAGTTAATTGATGGAAATTAATCATTTCTCCACACTAGCCGTATATAGGCTAAGATATTTGTTGGATAGTCAACATGACGGTGTATCTCGGATGCGAGAGCCCCTAGTGGTCTACCGGGGAAATATACAAGTCAACTGGAGAATTTAATGTCAGGACGGCACTTTGTTCATGGTAGCTTAAAGGTTAAGAGCGACTGGACGGATACCAGGAGATCCATGGTTCAAATCCTGGCCATGGCATTGAATTTTTCATTTTGACTCTATCCATCAAATATCTTAGCCTATATACGGCTAGTGTGGAGAAATGATTAATTTTCATCAATTAACTAAAATATTAAGAGTTAAATGATGAAGCCTGGGACTCAAGTACTTACGACAGTAAGTCGCCACAAACGGTGTACCTCGAATGCGAGAGCCCCTAGTGGTCTACCGGGGAAATATACTAGTCAACTGGAGAATTTAATGTCAGGACGGCACTTTGGCCATGGTAGCTCAAAGGTTAAGAGCGACTGGACGGAAACCAGGAGATCCGTGGTTCAAATCCCGGCCATGGCATTGAATTTTTCATGTTGACTCTATCCATCAAGCCGTTAGTCGATTTCGGTCCAACCTCTGTCATACTCAAAAAATTCATTGAGTGGTGAGATCCCCAAATTGTCTAATTATGCCATTTGACATAACCATTGACAGGGAATGGAGTTTCACCTGTGAAGATTACATGTTTTAAAAATGTCTTCTTTTTGTTGACTATGTTAAAGCCTTCGATTCGGTTTTAAGGGATAAACTTTTGGAAAATTGTGGAATACCAGCATATTTAATAGAGACTGTACAAGGTATGTATAAAAACACTACAATAGCAATAATAAAGAATGGAAGGAGAACAAGCAGTGGACATAAATAAAGGAAGTACGACAAGGATGCCTTCTATCGCCTATACTCTTTAATATCTATATTGATAATATGGTACAAGAATCACAGCAAAGTATAAAACAAAATGTACTGAATGGAAACATAATTTTAAATACAGTATAATTTGCTGATGATCAAGTGATAATATCCCACTCAGAAGATGACATGCAAAGAGAAGTATATAGTTTAAACAACATAGCGGAAACATATAGCCTTTAAATCTCAGAACACAAAACTAAATTAATGGCTTTTAGAGGAAAGAACAACATAAAAGCAAAAATAGTTATAAACAATAAAATAATAGAACAGGTTAATAGTTTTAACTATCTAGGCTACACAGTAGCAGTAGCAAATAACAACAAGGATATGGAGGTGAAATTAAACAGATTCAATTAAATGTGTGGGACTACAATAAGAACGCTGAACAGGCTCTGGAGCCATACATTTATCACTTGGAACAAATGCAGATCTAATAACCATCTAAGCTAATAGAACCCTTCATTTGTCTCACAGTACAAGCCAATAAAACAAGGAAAAAATAATTCGTTCCCGGTACCCATTCCCGTCTTAAATAAATAAACAAAAAAATAAAAAAAAAAAATAAAAAAATAAAAAAAAAATAAAAAATAAAATAAAATAATAATAAAAAAATCCTATTTTGCATAAGTACTATAACAAGAACAGTAATATAAAAAAAACAGGAAAACACGAAAGGAAACACAGATGAAATTTTATAAGATAATGGCAGTCCCAACGTTAACATACGGTTCTGAAATCTGGACACTCGCAAACAGCTACAATCGGCAGAGATGAGATTTTTGAGAAACGTGGCAGGTTATAAAAGAATAGACCACGTAAGAAACGAAAAAATAAGGGAAGAGCTTGGGATTTTTAATTTAAACAGTAAAATAATAAACAACAAAAATGAATGCAAAAATCATATTTTAAGAATGTAATAGTTAATATATTACATATTTCCTTGTAGGCAAAATGATTGTACGAGAATAGAGAATGCTTAAATGAAGTCAAAAGTTTTCTGAGCTGATCCTATGTGATGACTTTGAAATTCCGTTCTCTGGCTTCCGTTTTGGGAAAAGCGTAGGCATTTTAAAACTTAAAAAAAAGTCAGAAAGAGCTAAGTTCACAAAAACTGTACTTGACTAAAATTGTGTGCTTCAGCGAGGTCTACATTGCTAAGGTTATTTGAATTTGTCTACCCCTTACGGTAAACCGGTTATGCAAAAGTCATTCAGAATGAGGAGGACTGCAAAAAATTCAAGATATTACCTACAGTTCATTTGTCTTTAACGCGTATCAAACACATGGAATTTGATAAAAAGTCATTGAACGCTTTTTGAGAAAATCAATTTGAAGTGCTAAACATAATATCGAGTTGCATAGTTAACCACTGTTTCATTTTTGAATAATCCTGTTCATAAATAAACATACATCACTCTGACATACACAGTGTATATGTATATGTATATTCACACGACCGTCTTCCTTTCAGAAAATAGAAAAACGCCCATTTTTATGAGAATGTCCGCGAGTGTTCTCTCTCTTTGTTTTTTGGTTTTTTTTTTTTTTTTGTTTTCTCTGTGTGATTCACGGAGTCTTCAAACATGTACTTCCGGTGAAGTATCAGTAAAGCACTTTTATGTGGAATTCAATGCTTCCTTTACTTATTATAGATATGTAATGAATAAAATAAAAAGAAATAAATCTTTGAGATAAGCGTCTGTAATAATTAATATAATTCAGTTTTCTTCCAACTGCTCTGAATATTTTATTCATATATTAAGAAGTAAAAGCAATAACTCCTTAACGAGCCAAGTCTAACCCTTATTAATATAATAATTTTATGCATAATTACTAACTTACTAATATGATATGTTATGCTTGTATTCTATTCTAATTTTTAATTTGAGCTAGTATAAAGAATTGTTCAGAAATTTCTTGATTTTATTAGTGTAGGGGAATGTTTTTGTTTATTCATTACTAAAATGTTAAAACCTTTTCAATGCGAATTATACAAATAATTTTAGCTAAAGTATTTCATATGTCTTAACCAATGTACAGAAATTTGTATATTCACAATTCCTGAAGTTCTCATAAAATATGTAGCTAATAAATTATAAACTGAGACTAAGCAGAATTTTGAAGAATGAAGCATTTCGAAAAAAAGCAAATGTAAAATTGCTGTGTCTAAATAGTATGGGAACAATGAAATAGATATTTGTTGGGTTTACTAATTTTTATATAAAATTGTTTTGCATGAATGGACTGTCACAAAAACTCTGCACCCAAACAGTCGAAAATATTCATTTTGTTATGAAATTGTGCCATGTATTGGTTTAAATATATTTGTAAAAATGTATCCACACTTATCAAATTAACTATTCTGAGTATCGGATGAAAAACTAAATAAGATTGGTTATTTATTAAAGTGATATGAGTACGATTAATGTAGTAAAGTGTAAGAGTAATCAAAGTGGAGAAAATACATTGTAAGTAAACACCAGCCGAGTGTTCTTGGGTATTTAAAAGGTCACGTGCTAAAGCTTTGAAGGGTTTTGGGAGTAGGGACTATGGCGTATACTTGAAGCAACAGGTTCTTGATATTTTTTCGACATAAAAACTGTTTTTGTTGTTGTGATATGTTAATACATTTTCAGCATTGGTACTCAGGTATTCGAGCAAAACATCTATTTCTAGTAGTTTACACTAACACTGACCATGGACACTACAATTATACTTTATTTACGGAAGTGTCAGCACTGTAAAAAATACGATTAAAAGTACTTCTCTAACTTTAATACAAATAAATAATACATTTCTTACTTACGTTTATAGAAGTAAGTTCACACTACACCCACCAAACTAACATGACCTATCACTCGTGTAAGAAACTGGACACTGCAAGGCACGCGCGGGGAGAAAATGAGCACGTGCTCCCGTAAGACGATGTCAACCCCACCCCTTGCTACAAAAGACGTTACTTTATCCCTCCTCCCTTACCGACTTCCAACCGCCAGAGGAGCTAGTACCACTACAAGGTGCTCCGCAAGGAGCTTCACACAACACAGGTTATGTATATGCTTAATGCACGCAACACATTGATGCTCATCTTTTAGCATTTCTTTTGTTAAAACTTATGTTGTTTTCTTTTGTTCTCTGATTTTGTTATTTTATTTTTAATTTCTAGAGAAGACGTGCATTCAACTAAAAATTTATATATAAATATTTCAGGGAAAATGCAGATCTCGAGAACCCTTGAATTTAAAAAGGATTTATAAAGGCCTATTGGTCTGTTGGTTAAATATCAAACTTGGAATCTTCCAAGAATGCGAGATAAAGATGTTAAAAGGTATCTCTCAATCCCAAACTATTTTTTTTACGTAAAATAAGTCCCCCTTCCAAAAATTGTATTTTCTCCAATATAGCTCTAATAGTTTCGAGTAAAATGCAGTATATTTAAGAAATTTTGATGGCAAATTAAATATATATATATTGAATTTTCTAAAAAGAGTCTCAGAAGTCATCTTCATTCCGGGATACCCATTTCATATTTGGTAAATAACAATAACATTAACCATTTGCAAAATATTCCTCCTATTGTTAAGAATTTTTAATTGATTATGTATTTTTCAAATAGGAAGTTCACAGTCGTCTTCTTTTCTCCTCGTTATAAAAAGAGGTCAGCTCTCTTAAAAGAGCTTAAGTCAACTGTACTTTCCTATACCCAATGTACTTACAAGAAAATATCGTTACGTAATAAAACCAATTCTAAAATATGTCTATATTAACTTAAAATGGAATAATAAGTTTTTCTTAAGAGTAGTTTCTTGAAGAATGGATAGAGAAAGTTATGTATGAATGAATGGATTATTCATGGTGCATATTCTAAAAGTTCGAAATTTACAACTTTAGGCTACAACTTACAACTTTGCCTTGTTGCTACCTTGGCTTACATGACACCCTGGTCCTCTGCTCTGCCAGGTAACTCTTTAACCTCCATGCCTCCTTGTTACTTCATTAGCCCCATTCTCCCTCCCCTTTCCTTTCTTATATTCTTTACATTTCAGGCCCATTTTCTTTTAATTACTTTAAGAACTCACAAATACTACTCACCTTCTTTTTCTCCTATCCTGTTAACATTTTTATAGCTACTATCCTCTTCTCTACTTTCTCCCATTTACCCTCCCAAACTTTTTTCTCCACATTGCAGCCTCCTCGCATTCTGTTACATACAATTCACAAATTCCCATTTTCTTACCTCTTATCCCTCTTAGAAATATTGTTCCTGTTCTTATCCATGCTAATCCTTCTCTCTCTTGCCTATTGCAGTAATCGACATATGTTACTCGTCCGCAATTTATTTTTATTTGTTTGTAAAATTTTAATGATTTCATGTTTTCTAGACTTCCCCATATTCTTTGTCTTTCTGTATCTTCTATTCTGCATTTTACCAATTTACCCACATCGCTTGTATTCCTTTTCTCCAATCTCCAAATATCTCCCATTCCTATTTTTTCCCCATAATTTCTCGTATCTCTGCCTACCAACTATTTGAGTTCTCTAATCTCTTTGCTGTCTCATTAAACATTTCATAATTTCCACGCCTTCCTTGGCCAAACACCTATACCAACATTTTATTATTATTGTTTCCATTATTATTCCATTTCTTCTTGTCTTTCCTAATTCTACTAAAGCTACTTCCCTAGATGCTGATCTTGGTAAGTCTAGTAGCTCTTTACAAAACCTGTAGTTTTGGTCCACCGTTTTGTTTACCTCTGTGACCCCCCCCCCCGTATTACCCCCCAGATCTCCACTGCATGCAACATTTTGGATTCAATTAGTGCTTCATACATTCTGAGAAATTTATGTAAATATATGTATTTTCTATTTTGTCTGGTATGGTTAATAATATAAAAGCTCCAAAGGTTCAACTAGTAATGGAGTTCCTAGCACTAATAAACTAGTGGAGAAACTGGCAAATATGAAGATTCCACACTCTCTGGCCGATAAAGCAAGTATTTTCCAAATTGCACGTTGTCTGAAACACTCGAGAAAAATATATTTCTGCAAATGCTTTGGTTGAATAATTTTACTTCTAATATTTTCCTGGATACAGTTTTCTGTGTTTGTGATTCCAGTATAGAGATATAATACCAAATACTGCAAAATTTATTAAACAAGTGTTATTGAAATATTTGGCACGACTATCACATACATTTTTTACAGTTTTAGTTCTATTTATTTATTTGATTATTATTTTTCATTTATATATCTCCGTGTAACTGTTTTAATTATAAGACCTGAAGCTTTCCTGGCGACGAATGTGTTCGAAATCTCGGGAAACATGGCGAAAAGACGATTATAAATCAACATTTTGGGAGCGTACACCTGTCCCATCATCAGGATATAACACAAATATAAATAAAGATAAAACACAATCAATTTACTGAACAAAAGACTGTTTTCAGTCAATTATGTACCAGGTCAGGAGATGGCGTGAGTATAGAAAATTAATTAGGTCAAAGAAAACAGTCTTTTGTTCAGTAATGCGAACTTTGATAGTATTTTGTCTTTGTTTATGTTTGTGTTATATTGCCGATTTTATTTTTACGAAATTCAACAAATCGGTGATCGAATTTTGGTAAAGAAACTCATATTTTCTCGTAAAATTATATCTTCAAATTTATTTTGAAATAATATACCTCAATGGTTACTTACAATATATCCTATGATACCACGATATACATTTAGGAGCTCCCTGGTTCGATTGCAGTTGACTAACCTCCCTGACCACTACCTTTATAGGGTTTCCTGGGTCCTTAGGTAAATGCTGGTTTATCAATTGTCACAATTTCCTTTCATCTCCGTTTCATTACATTTCCTTCTCATGTTTCATGCCTGTTTCTAGATTTCGTGGCGTATGGCGGTGCGTAGATCTTGGGTCGATTAATTGCGTCAAAGAAACGTAACTACGGAGCTTGATGATCAAGCTGTATAAATCTATGCTGCTTAAAATGAGCTAAGGAGGCTTTGGCCATTTCCTCCTAGAAGAGCACCTTTATCGTGATGCTGGATTTTAGGTCCGCTCCTCTTGGAAACCGGCATTGAAAATGGAATCAGCACAGATCTATACAACTTGATAATCAAGTTAAGTAGTTACGTTTCTTTGACCCAATTAATTTTCTATAATCGCACCATCTCCTGACCTGGCATTTAATTTATTGAAAGCAGTCTTTTGTTCAGTAATGCGGGGATTTTAGCAGAAAAATTTGATAGTGCTTTTACTGTATGAAGTTTTAGGTTATGTCACTGTAGGTTTTCATCCTTTTTGCTTTAGAAGAACCTTCACTCCAAACTTTACGGAGCGCAAGAAGTAGGTATTCCTAATTAAACACAAATTCAAATTCACCTGGCTGGGAAATGAACCCGGAACCTGCGGTTGAGAGGTACATAAATTTGCTGACCAGTCGACTGTATATTAGCAATTCAGATATCTTTTGTTTTGCTGTATTTTCTATTTTCTATTCCAGTGCATTCAAAGCTTCATTCACAAGTATGTTTTTGCAAGTTTTAAATAATTAAAATTGAATATTTATTTATGTCGCCCTTTAACTGCCATAATTTCCAGCGTCTCATTTTATATTGGATATCAAAGACAGCTTAAATTTGCTCAAAGGCCTCTATGAGACTTGAGGTTTCCTTACATGTGCTCTTATGCCTGAAAAACTCCACTGTCCTCTGCCAGGTTTCCACTGAATACCTCGGGAACCAGATATTAACGATGTAATCCTTAGAACAAAGCGAAGGATCTGTCAAGGTTTTGATCTTTTAGGAATTAAAAAAGCATACGTGGTTTCAAATGAAAAAAGAGAATTTTGAAAAGTAGTTCTGCTATTTCTAAGTAATTCCTCTTAAGTATTAATATACATTTGTAGATTTATAGACTACGTTTAATAAAACAAAGTACATAAGAAGTTAGGTTAGAATTTTAGGCATAATAGTGGATTTTTCTTCTTTAAAATAAGGATAAAAAGAAAATATACATCTTAATGGAGCAAAATATGAGGAGAATTGAAAAAGCTGGCTTTTAAAGTGAAATAAAACAAGGTATAATGCTTTGAGATCTTTGACACAGAAAGACAACTGACTGCAGATTCCAAGCGAAAGATAAGAAGTGAATGTAAATGCCTTGTGTAAAGTATTTGTGAACATGCAGTGACATAAAAGAATTGTGTTACCTCAGAGAAGATGCCTTTTAAACTTACCCCTCCCGTTCCGATTCGCTTGTGTTCTCCTTTGCAGTTTCCGTTAAGAAAGGAGGGAGAGAGAAGACTTGCTCCCTGTTCTCAAGACGCTTAGGGCTGTACATTATGGCATAGTGGCCACATGTGTCCTTATGATTAACCCCATTTCTTGAGCTGTTAAGGCGAGTATTTTTAAGACACTAGTAGAAAGTGTTACGGAGACTCTCCCTCTCTCGCCCACCTCTCTTCTCCCTGATTCTCATCCCTTTGTTCAAGCCCGCCTCGGTACCGTGTCTGCCTCACGTTCAAGAGGTCCCGAGTTTGAATCTCGCTCAGAATGAGTAACCTGGACAAGGGTTTTCTCGGGGTTTCCCTTATCCTGAAAGACGAATGTCGGGTAGCTCTAGGCTCTATGGAACCTGGACTCATTTGAGCATCATTTCACCGATTCCATTCATCGTCCGATATGACTTAATGTTGGAGAACGTAAAACTAAAACAAAAAATCTCTTTATTCAGCATACTTGTCATATAATGTTTTCAGCATCGACAGTGGAACTTTACCAGTATATTATAAATTAAAATACAAGTAAACGCTTTAATTATGTGCAAACCCATGCTAATGATGCAGGAATTATACCTTTTTAATTGGAAATAACTTATCAATACCTATAATCATTAGTGGACTTTGAACTACTTGATCAGTAGCAAAATTACCCTGTAAACATTTATGATATGAAAATTTTCCAAAAGTTGAATAATAAGCTATCTACTGAATTTAGAGGGAAAAAAAAACAAACATTTGTAAAACATGATTTTAAATAGTCATTTTTATAGATAAATAAAAGGAGAAAAATTTCAATTACAATAACTTATAGTAATATACAGGAACACCTCACCTGCTGCACGTAGATAAATCTGTTTTGGTTACCACACCTTTCAGGAAGAAGCAATCATGTGAAAGATCACAAGGGGCTGTGGACCGCAGGCCACAGAGAAGCGCAGAAAGCCCTCTAAGACCCGTTCCACTGCTGGAGTTGTTTAGAGAGGGGAGTGAACGACCCGTCAACCAAGCAGCCCTCTCTTGTCCACGGGGAGGTTTCGTTCATTTTAGCAAGCCTTCATGCCACTATCCCGGCACCGCCATAGGCCAGGAAGCGTAGAAGTAGACGTGGAAGATGAGAAGGAAATGTAATAAAAAACAAAATTTGTAAGAAAGCTGTGGTAAAACAGTCCTAAAATTCGCTTACCCACCAGGGAGTACTATACGATGGGGGACCCAAAAGAAACTGGACCCCGAGGGCGCTGCCACTCGTAGATGTAGTGCAGGGTTCTCACGCTAGACTGTGTTAGTAGAGACCTTCATGAAACAGCTGTGCAGACGGCGTCAGTGTAGAGCTGAACGTGCAAGTGTGGTATTTTGTTTCTCTGATTGTTGGCGGGTCACCTCTGCGAAGTCGTTATGGCAACTTTAAAAGAACAAAGAGTGTGTGTAAATTTGGTTTCCTGCTTAAAAAAACTGCTTCAGGAAGCTTTCCAGGAGAACGGTATGAGCCACACACAGGTTTTCGAGTGGTTTGGGCGCTTTAAACGTGGTGAGATGTGTGTTGAAGACCAAACTCGTTCTGGACGCCCTTCAACATCACGAAATGAGGAGAACATTGAAAAGGTCCGGCAAAAGATCAACGAGGATCGTGGCCAAAAGATCAACCAAATTTCAGCAGCGACAGGAATCATTTGGAGCAGGTGCCAGCGAATTTTGAGGGAGGATTTGCACATGAGACGTGTTGCTGCTAAATTTGTTCCGCGCCTTCTCACACAGGAGCACAAAACCATCCGCATGAATGTGTGTCAGGACTTGAAAACAGAGATTGCACGTGATCTAAACTTCCTCGAACAAAGTCATTACAGGGGATGAGAGTTGGTGTTATGGGTGTGACCCAGAAGCCAAGCAAGCGTCAAGCCAGTGGAGGACTCCCAACTCTCCCAGACCAAAAAAGCAAGGCAAGTGAGGTCAAATGTGAAGACGATGATTATGGTCTTTTTTGATTTTCGTGGAATTGTGCATCGGGAATTCGTACACCCTGGCCACACTGTTAACCAGCACTTTTACTTGGATGTTTTAAGGCGTCTGCGAGAGGATGTGAGGAGGAAACGCCCGGAACTTTGGCGATCAGGTGACTGGTTTCTGCATCACGACAACGCTGCAGCACACACGGCCTTACGAGTGACCCACTATTTGGCATCTCAGAGGTAGTCTGTCGTTCCCCACGCTCCGTATTCACCGGACCTAGCCGCGTGCGACTTTTTCCTATTTCCACGAATCAAAAAAAAAAAAAAAAAAAAAAAAAAAAAGATAAAAGGGGAGCGTTATGACGATATGGAGGCGGTAAAAACAGCTTCGCAAAGGGCACTGGACAATATCAAACATGAAGAGTTCCAAACATGCTTCCAACAGTGGGAAAAGAGACTTGACAAGTTCATCACATTTAATGGAGAGTGTTATGAACGTGACTGAAGTAATTTTGTAAAAAGGTTCATGAATAAGGTTTTTATGACAACAATCCGATTTCTTTTGGGTCCCCCCTCATAAAATGGATAATATTAGAGTGGTTGGGGCTCACACTCGAGACCTCCCGAACGACGGCGTCATACGTTATCGCATAGTCATCTCGAGAGCATAGTTTGAGTATACTTTTCAAATTATATTATGTTTATTTTTATATGGACATGGCAACTCAGAGATATCACTCCAACATCTTGTATGACGAAGTTATCTATGTACTTAGTGTAGCTGGATCTATGCATAGCCGCTCTGCCAGCGTCGACTGGCTTCCTGGTGCCGAGAACATTTCCAGTAGGGCCGGCCACGCGTCCAAACTGAGGCTAGTCTGATTTTTAAATCAAGATACATGAAGGTCATCAGGCAAGGGCCGCGAGGGGTAAGAAGGGAAGGTCGTTGCTATGGTAACGTAAAGAAATGTTACCAGATTGCTTACACTGGTGAAGTGGGTGAATCACATACTCCTCCGCTGAGTTATCACTAATCCTTGTTTCATATCCTTGTTTCCTTACCTCTCATTGGCTGCTGTTGTGGTGCAGACTGTTGTGCGGTAAAGATTAGTTCGTTATTTAACATGGTGA
The DNA here is from genome assembly GCA_030765055.1 of Mantis religiosa. Lineage (NCBI taxonomy): Eukaryota > Metazoa > Arthropoda > Insecta > Mantodea > Mantidae > Mantis > Mantis religiosa. The sequence goes on from CM060954.1 coordinate 29,598,892, forward strand.
TATATCTTTATGTTGGAAGAGGATTGTAAAATTTATATTTTCATAACTGAATTAAATATATTACGCAACAGAGTTGATTTATCTGAAATTATGTTAATTCTTAAACGAAGTAAAGAGGAGGTTCCTTTGCTCTTAAGCACATGGCATGATAGCACGTGATTTAGCGGTAGTGATGACATATTTGTTTATATGACTTTTATCACTGACCTTGTTTTGAACTGGATTAGTCATATATCGTTATTCAAAGGTGTGTTGTGCCGAGTGTGAGAGCTAAATTATTTTATTGATCGTTTATTTCGCGTGTACTTATTATATGTATAATGACAGTGTGTACCGCCAGTTTTTCGCTGAAACATCGCCAGGGAAAACCTTTACAAAGCGGCGAAAAAAAGAATTGTGGTACATATGTTTAATGCACTCACAGAGAAGAATCCGTCTTTGTCAGTGAGAGAAGTCGAACAGCTGTGCTCTGAACTTACGGGCGTGAGTGTTAGGTCTGTAGGCACATCGTGACATGAAATTTAGACAACAGGTAAACTTACCACTCCAGGGGCGATATTGCTGTGTGGCGAAGAGTTATTTTAGGACAATCAGATTGTACCGGGAGACAAATCGCAAAATATACTACCTTGACGAGAGTTGGGTGAATGTAGGACACACGACAAGTATGGCATGACACGACTTTTAAGACTGAAAGACAAGAATTCTTGCAAGGTATATGTGCTGGTTTAAAATATCCCAGTAGAAAAGGCCGAAGGCCTTTCATTATAAACTTGTTTCAGTTTCATTGTTCATTCATTCACTTTCAACTTGCTCAGTTTCATTATAAACTTCACTATTTTTGCATGCCTTCATATTTTTATGTGTATGATTTTATCTATCTTCATGCCAATTATTATGACGTTTAAGTTTATGTTTATGTGACGGGAAGGCACCACCTATGCCCTATGGCGCGAAAGCATTAGCCAATTAGGATGAGGGGGAAGGTAGTTGCACGCGGAGTGATACATGTCAGCGGGAAACAGAGTTTGCCTAGTGGCGCTGTGTATTGTTAGCCTACTTTGTTGAAACACAATTAAAGTACGTTTTTATGGAGCAAAGACGTAGTGGCGGTAGGATTAGATGTGGACCGAGGAATCATGGCCCAAGGCAAAGATCAGCTTACGGTTGGGTTGTTACACTGCATAGCCAAGCTAGAGAAGTTGTCTGTTCTCTTAGAGAATTCTTCCAACAGGAAGACGAGAGTTTGCTCCTTATCAATAAACAGCTTATTCCTTTTATCCAAAAGCGACAGTCATATGTCAGTGGATATGCTTGCACGTAAAAGAATTCCTGTGGGTAAAAATTCCGGCATATCGGCGGCGTTGATATGACCATGTCAATTAACAAAGTCGTTAATAGTAGTATATTGCGATATTAATGTATTCGGAACGAGGAAAGGTTTGAAAAATAAACGAGACGCTTGCTCCGAGTTTTTTCAGTTCTCGAGATTCCGCTATGTGCTTACCAGATGTGTGTTGCATATTATGTTTTGCACTATGTGTATTAATATGAGTAGTTAAGACATTAGCTGAAATACTAATAAATATAATTAAAGATAAATGTTAGATTTTAGAACGTGCATCGCGTATACGTGTTTCTATGGAGAAATACTTACCACACTAGTGCGGGAATGTCAACTTACGATGCATAGCAACAATAACGGTAAGTATGGAATATTAGTTACATAGTACGAACAATTATTTAAAAGAACTCACACATGTGAAGATCCTACAACTCAGTGAATGTGTGAACAACTTATTTCTGGAAACTAATTGTTCTTTCACACTGGCCGTGTGTAGGCTAGATTGTGGAAACGTAGAGTCTGACTGAAAAATTGAATGCCATAGCCGGGATTTGAACCACGGATCTTCTGGTCTCCGTCCAGCCGCTCTAAACCATTGAACTACTATGGCCAACGTGCCAACATGACATTAAACTCTCCAACTGACTCGCGTTTTTCCCGGTAAACCACTTAGTAGTTCTTATAAACTCATGAGACAACTACCTAAATGTAGTAACGTGTAAGTAAATTAAGGCCCGGGATTTATAGTTAACCACTATTAGGTCAATTAATGGAAATTAATTGTTCTTTCACACTGGCCGTGTGTAGGCTAAATTGTAGAAGCGTAGAGTCAGAGTGAAAAATTCAATGCCATAGCCGGGATTTGAACCACGGATCTTCTGGTCTCCGTCCAGCCGCTCTAAACCATTGAGCTACTATGGCCAACGTGCCAACATGACATTAAACTCTCCAAATGACTCGCGTTTTTTTCCCGGTAAACCACTTAGTAGTTCTTATAAACTCATGAGACAACTACCTTAATGTAGTAACGTGTAAGTAAATTAAGGCCCGGGATTTATAGTTAACCACTATTAGGTCAATGAATGGAAATTAATTGTTCTTTCACACTGGCCGTGTGTAGGCTAAATTGTAGAAACGTAGAGTCAGAGTGAAAAATTCAATGCCATAGCCGGGATTTGAACCATGGATCTTCTGGTCTCCGTCCAGCCGCTCTAAACCATTGAGCTACTATGGCCAAAGTGCCAACATAGCATTAAACTCTCCAACTGACTCGTGTTTTCCCGGTAAACCACTAGAAGTTCTCATAAATACATGAGACGACTACCTTAATGGCGACTTACTATGCTATAAGTACTTTAAGGCCCGGGCTTTATAGTTCGGGCCACTATTAGGTACACTTAATGGAAATTAATTGTTCTTTCACACTGGCCGTGTGTAGGCTAAATTGTGGAAACGTAGAGTCAGACTGAAAAATTCAATGCCATAGCCGGGATTTAAACCACAGATCTTCTGGTCTGCGTCCAGCTGCTCTAAAGGATTGAGCTACTATGGCCAACGTGTCAACATTGAATGAATTTTTCATTCTGACTCTACGTTTCCACAACTTATTTCTGTTTTGAAGTAGGCTAATACAGATTAATTGTGCATAATTTAGTTGAGGTGAGATAACTCGGACCCTTCTTTATGTTTCTAGTGTTGAGAGGATAAAGAAAGGGGAACTTGTGTCCAACATTACAGTACCCACGTGGAGAAACAGACGACCTTCACGTATCTGCTTTTAAAAATCAGACTATAGGCCGTAGTAGAGAGTATTTACACCCCTGCTGTCCCTTAGCAAAATCTTGCGGGTTGAAGAATGACGCTGAAAGAGAAATAAAGAGGAAACAGCGTCTTGAAGAAACTGCGCGTAACGTACGGCGCATCTGTCGGAGGTGGAGTGGGGCGAAAGACGTTCATAAGGATTTGGGTGCAAACTCACCTCACCATATGCCGTCTGAGTTAATACAACGGACTATCTCCCATTTGTCTTATCTCTGGAAGACGTTAGATAGCCAACAAGTTGGCTCCTACTAAGTTTCCTAACGTCTCATTAGTACTGTTAAAAAAAGAACACTTTTTTTCCCGTTGTAACTACTCATTAATAAGGAATCCAGAGAAACCTCGCAGTTAAAAGAAATTAAACGTAGGCCAGGGTTGTAAACATCGATTTAATTACATATTTTGCGATGTCTGTTAAAATAATTTGATGCATTGTATTCCCATGGTTTTCTCCACTCACTTTAATAGAAACAATTATCACAAAAGTTCATTCTTCTAACTTAAATACAGGCAAATCTTCACTACCCATTTACTATTTCGTAGAAAGGAATAGAGGAAACTAAGCACTAATCGAATCTTTCAATGCCAGACACTACGCAAAAGCTTTGAAATTTTCTCACCTTTGCATAGACAGCGACACAAAATATAAAGGAACAAAAAGAATAACAACTTGCAGTTTGCAAATACATGAATTATAGAAGAACTGAATTGCTTAACGCAACAAAATATTTCGTTAGACCTAAATCATTCGTATCAAAGAAAATGGGACCGACAATCTATAGATGCTGGTGGAGGACACTTACAAAATTTTCTCTGAGATGTAAATAGTGTAATGTAATCTCCCAATTGTGTATTATATTGTCCCAAAGTTGTACGCGTGTCCTATCATTGGTTCAAAAGATATGGCATATTGAAATGGTCCAGGTTTATATGGATCATATTATACAATAAATTACCTTCAAATGTAAGAAAATTGTGAATGCGAATTGTTTAACATTACTGTTAAACAAAGGATTAAGCTACTTAATTTTTATACCGTAGAAGAATACTTACATGTAGATGCACTTTAATGACGTCAGCACTTTGGTGAAGAAACCTATGGCATTGTATGCCAAATGGTGAAATAAATTATTATTATTATTATTATTATTATTATTATTATTATTATTATTATTATTATTATTATTATTATTATTATTATTATTATTATTATTATTATTATTATTATTATTATTATTATTATTATTATTATTATTATTATTATTATTATTATTATTATTATTATTATTATTATTATTATTATTATTATTATTATTATTATTATTATTATTATTATTATTATTATTATTATTATTATTATTATTATTATTATTATTATTATTATTATTATTATTATTATTATTATTATTATTATTATTATTATTATTATTATTATTATTATTATTATTATTATTATTATTATTATTATTATTATTATTATTATTATTATTATTATTATTATTATTATTATTATTATTATTATTATTATTATTATTTATTATTTATTATTATTATTATTATTATTATTATTATTATTATTATTATTATTATTATTATTATTATTATTATTATTATTATTATTATTATTATTATTATTATTATTATTATTATTATTATTATTATTATTATTATTATTATTATTATTATTATTATTATTATTATTATTATTGTTGTTATTATTGTTATTATTGTTATTATTGTTATTATTATTATTATTATTATTATTATTATTATTTTTATTATTATTATTATTATTATTGTTATTATTGTTATTATTATTATTATTATTATTATTATTATTATTATTATTATTATTATTATTATTATTATTATTATTATTATTATTATTATTATTATTATTATTATTATTATTATTATCATCATCATCATCATCATCATTATCTCATAGACTCTAATCTTATTGAAGTTTGTGCCTCAATTACCAAGAAAAATACGTGATTGGATATGTAGTAAAAAGATAAATAAAAATAAATATAAAATAAAATAAAGTAAAATCTGCATATCTAATAGGTTTCTGGAATCTATAACAACCTTATTATGCAAACTTTATTTTTAACTTTATTAACTTCTGAATCAGATTTCACAACACAATTTACAAATTATGGAGATATAAGATTTTGCAGTTTGGAAAAAAAAAAATGTTGTAAAAAGATTGAAAATTTCAGCTTAATCCTTGTTTCACATAAGCATGTCCCGTATCTCTAAACGGTCAGGTGATCTTATCACCTCTCATTGGCTGCTATTGTAGTATAGACTGTTGTGCGGTAAAAATTAGTTATTTAACATGGTGATATATCTTTATATATTAGAGGAGAATTGTCAAATTTATATTTTCGTAACTGTTTAAATTAAATATATTACGCAACAGAGTTGATTTATCTGAAATGCATGTTAATTCTTAAACGAAGTAAAGATGAGGTTCCTTTGCTCTCAAGCACATGACATGATAGCACGTGATTTAGCGGTAGTGATGACATATTTGTTTATATGACTTTTATCACTGACCTTGATTTGAACTGGATTAGTCATATATCGCCATTCAAAGGTGTGTTGTGCCGAGTGAGAGAGCTAAATTATTTTATTGATCGTTTATTGCGCGTGTACTTATTATATGTATAATGGCAGAGTCTACTGCAAGTTTTTCGCTGAAGCATCGCAAGGGAAAACCTTTACAAAGCGGCGAAAAAGGAGTTGTGGTGCATGTGTTTAATGCACTCACAGAGAAGAATCCGTCTTTGTCAGTGAGGGAAGTCGAACAGCTGTGCTCTGAACTTACAGGTGTGTTAGATGCGTAGGAACATCGCGACATGAAACTGAGACAACAGGAAAAGTTATCACTTCAGGGGCGATATTGCTGTGCGACGAAGACGTTATTTAAGGACAATCAGACTGTACCGGGATACAAATCGCAAAATATACTACCTTGAGGAGACTTAGGTGAATGAAGAACACACGACAAGTATGGGATCACACGACTTTTAAGGCTGAAAGACAAGCATTTTTGCAAGGTATGTGTGCTGGTTTAAAAAATCCCAGTGGTAAAGGCTTATATATTATATACTTATACTTATTTCATTATACAGGATGTTACAAAAAGGTACGGCAAACTTTCAGGAAACATTCCTCACACACAAAGAAAGAAAATATGTTATGCGGATATGTGTCCGGAAACGCTTAATTTCCATGTTAGAGTTCATTTTATTACTTCTCTTCAAATCACATTAATCATGGAATGGAAACACACGACAACAGAACGTACCATCGTGACTTCAAACACTTTATTACAGGAAATGTTCAAAATGTCCTCCGTTAGCGAGGTTACATGCATCCATCCTCCGTCGCATGGAATTCCTGATGCGCTGATGCAGCCCTGGAGAATGGCGTATTGTATCACAGCCGTCCACAATACGAGCACGAAGAGTCTCTACATTTGGTACCTGGGTTGAGTAGACAAGAGCTTTCAAATGCCCCCATAAATGAAAGTCAAGAGGGTTGAGGTCAGGAGAGCGTGGAGGCCATGGAATTGGTCCGCCTCTACCAATCTATTGGTCACCGAATCTGTTGTTGAGAAGCGTACGAACACTTCGACTGAAATGTGCAGGAGCTCCATCGTGCATGAACCACAATGGGTATTTTGACATTTGTCTGCACGAATGATTTCAATTTACATTTTAAGAGAAATACTAAAATGAGCTCTAACATGGAAATTTAGCGTTTCCGGTCACATGTCCACATAACATATTTTCTTTCTTTGTGTGTGAGGAATGTTTCCTGAAAGTTTGGCCGTACCTTTTTGTAACATCCTGTATGCTTGTTTCAGTTTCATTGCTTTTTCATTCAGTTTCAACTTGCTCAGTTTCATTATAAACTTCATTATTTTTGCTTGCCTTCATATTCTTATATGTATGGTTTCATATATCTTCCTGGTAATTATTATGACGTTTACTGTAGGTTTAAATGTGACGAGAAGGCACCGCCTATGGCCTATGGCGCGAAAGCATTAAATAATACTTCGAGCCTGACTTCACAATATCTGCCTTTTTGACTCGCCACTAAATTCACCGCAAGAAGCCATTGCACTATTTACCTTTTACTCTACTGTTGTGTAAAGAACAACTGAATGATATTGATCTGAGCTCTCCAGAGTAAATAAAAACTTGTTTTCCAGTATTCATTCATAAGCATACAGCATTACACAGTCTAACAGGAAATGAAGTGTTTGCTCTTTCTCGAGTTTAACACCTTGACTTATTCACAGTAATTCTTTAATCACGTCATGTCAGTAGTTTAAATTTCAGTTCTGGGTAATTAAAAGTATAGGTACATAGATACACACCAACTACTTTGAACTTTCTAGAGTAAATAGGATTACGAACCATTCAAAAACAAAGCTATAATGTGGCAAAACACGTTCCGCCAGGGCAGCAGGAAATTTGTTTCCTCTCGCTCGAATTGGATTATTCTAAGTAATTCTTTTATCATGTCATAGCAAACATTTACTTTTCAGTTCTGAGTAATTAAAATATGCGAGGGCTGTTCAGTAAAGAATGATCAGAACTTTTTTTTTTCTTTTTTTTGACAACGTACCCTTACTCATCCTCATAATTTTGATGGTCCTTCTCCATATAGTCTCCCCTGACTGCGATGCACTTGTCCCAGGCTTTCTGCTAGTCCTCAAAGACATGCTGGAAATCATTTTTTGGGAGATCCTTCAAAATCGCCTCCGCAGCCTTCAGTGCAGTGTGCAGTAATCAGCAGTGATTTGGTTTGAAAGAAACTTCGGATCTTCCTCTAGCATCAACTTTAACTGCATGCAGACCTGCATGTGAATATCCTTTTGTTCGGGAATCAACAGTCTTGGAACCCATCGCGCACAAACACGTCTCATGTGTCATGTTTCTGTCACCAATGTGTGGGTGGCACCCAATGAAATGTTCAGTATTTCAGAAAGTGCTCTTAAGGTAATTCGTCTATCCTCTCTCCCAATGGCAGCAGCAGTGGTGATGTTTTCTTCCGTAAGAGCAGTAACTGGAGCACCGGGGCCACCTTCCTTTGAAATTGATTGTCTCTCCTCTATAAACATTTTAAACCATCTTCGAGCTGTGCTGTAGGGAAGAACAGACTCTCCATAGGCCTTCTGTAACATTGTATAGGCCTCATCTGAAGATTTGTTGAGACGAAAGCAGAATTTCAAAGCGTGTTACCTCCACTACAGCAGTAGGCGATACTGAACATGTCTGAACTTGCCTGGTTCTCACAGGTGGGAACCAGGAGTACCAACAATAAAACTACTACGGCGTGTTTGTTTTACATTAAGCTAACAGAATATAATAAGATTGAATTTTAGTGCGCAAAATTATGACCGTAAAAAAATTATGATCATTCTTTATTGAACAGCCCACGTACGTACACGCATACATGCCGACCATATAGTGCTTACGTGGCGATTTATTGTTATAATACAGGTAATAGTGGTTTATTTATTTGTATTAGAAAAACTATTTGAGCTAAAAATATGGGGTTTTCATGGTTATGTTAGATACGAGGGCTATCCAGAAAGTAGATTACGTTTTCGTCTGTTTCCGCTAGGTGCGAGGCTAGCGCGGCCATCTTGGGGTCAGAGCGTTGCGCAGCTCAGTCGGCATCTAGCCGTGCTAGTGAGAGGTTCGTGCTGTGCTCCGTTCAGATACTGTGACGGTTTGAAATGTCTGCGTTAATTGAAAATCCCGCGAGCTGCAAGGTGCGTGCAGTAATAAGGTTTCTGACTGCAAAAAACTGTAAACCGATAGAAATCTATCGGCAGCTTTGTGAAGTGTATGGGGATAACATTATCACTGAAGGTGGAGTGCTTCAGTGGGTCATCAGATTTAAAAATGGCCGAACCAATGTTCACGACGAAGATCGAAGTGGGAGACCCAGCATAGTGACTGCCGAACTTGTTGAAAAAGTCGATGCTAAAGTCCGTGAAAATCGAAGGTTCACAATAACGGAACTTTCTTTGAGTTTTCCACAAATTTCGCGAAGTTTGTTGCACGAAATCATCAGCGAAAAGCTTGGTTACCACAAGTTTTGTGCAAGATGGATTCCAAAAATCTTGACAGAGGACCACAAAAATCAGCGAATGGCTGCAGCGTTGAACTTTTTGGACGTTTACCATAAGGATGGTGACTCTTTACTCGATCGCATTGTTACTGGTGACGAAACATGGGTGAAACACGTGAACTGTGAAACGAAATTGCAATCAATGCAGTGGGGGCACACAAGTTCTCCCCAAAAACCCAAGAAATGCATGCAAACAATGTCGGCAAGGAAGATGATGGCGACTGTTTTTTTGGGACAGAAAAGGTGTGATTTTGGTGGACTTCCTGGAAAGAGGCACTACAATAAACTCTCAAAGGTATTGCCAAACTCTCCAAAAACTCAGAAGAGCCATTCAAAACAAGCGCAGAGGAATGTTGAGCTCTAAGATCTTGTTGATTCACGACAACGCCCGGCCCCACACGGCAAATGTCACTCGTGACGTTCTTGAATCTTTTAAGTGGGAGTTGTTTCCTCATCCGCCGTACAGTCCCGACCTGGCACCGAGCGACTTCCACCTATTCCCAGCAATGAAGAAGTGGCTGGCTATGCAGCGTTTTGATGACGACGCACAGCTGCAAGAAGAGGTAACAAAGTGGTTGAAGGCGCAGGCGGCCGAATTTTTCGACGAAGGAATTTCCAAGCTCGTACATCGCTACGATAAATGCCTTAATTTGAATGGTGACTATGTCGAAAAGTAGTATTTGAGTGTGGCTTTCATCTGTATATAATAAAATTTGTTTCCTATACTTTGCTTACTTTTTATTTCAAAACGTAATCTACTTTCTGGATAGCCCTCGTAGCTTCCCATTTTAAACACATAATAGGAGAACTGCCCACCAGACTTCACGTAACAGATTTGTCGCTATATGAACACCAGTCATTGGATGTAAAATAAATAGAAAAACTATTTACACATTTTTATACCATATGGTAGGTGTAGCAACAGTCAGAAATTTATAGAGCGTGTTTTTATGTTGTTACTTAGAAATTCCATGCTTTTTCGGATAAAATCAAGAATTCTTTCCGTGTTTCAGTCACATTATTTAACTTCCAGCAGGTAAATTATTAGTAAATTTTTAATCATTTAGTGCATGCAGTTAGTTTATAAATATATCTTGAGAAGATCATTTGCAGTAAAGCAAGTTTATCGCCCAGAACGACAAGCAATGAAGATAACGAGAGATGACGCCAGTGGGAAAGTTTGTCCATTGGATCGAGACGTATGGGTCATCTCAGCGTGATATCTTGCTGCATAATTCTGCCACTGAACCCTCGTAAACTCCCTCGCGGGCCATTGTTTCGTTAAGTCTGATGATTGATTGTTCATCTAACATGCATTAGCATGCAGTGCCATAGTCGTGAATATCAAATTGGAGTCTGCAATGCACTTTCAATAGTTGGCCTAAAGCCTCCTACTCGGATTACTGTAGGCTGTAAACCGCTCTGGTTTATTCAATATTAAGCGGGGATTGATTCTGTGAGAGTTCTCTTGACATGGCCCGCAAGTTAGGCAAAGTACCAATTATTCACACCGGATCATTCTATAAACTCTACACAGATTGCCCAGCGGGGGCACCGCTATGTTAAAATTATCTTACGTGCCTAACGGTTTAATGCTTTTGTGCGCACGCATAATGTATTGACCGAAAGTTAATCATGGGCAACCGCAAGAATAGGCCTTTCAGCCGCCTGTTCTTGTCCCTTTGCCTGTCCACCTGGGAATCCTCATCCTTCGGGATATGGCATGCCATCTCATCAACCAGTACAACAGCGAAGCGCTTAGATCTGTACTGTACTTGAAATCATACCATAACACATCAATAATAAAAACAATAACACATCAACATCAAAAGTAATAACGGAACGACTAAAGTCAATATTAAAAGTAATATTATTAGAAAAAAAGTGACTTCAGAGTAGGAAGGTCTTCAATAGATGATATACAGACGTGTACACTCATTCATGTGTTTCTTTATTTTGCTCCAGTTTAACATTCAAATTAATAGTTATTTACCGCCGTAACCTATATAAATTTGTCGTATGTCTTTTCCTTGCTATAATATGAAATTTCTCTCTTAATAATAACTGGGGGATTTTTCTTTTACTTATAATAATATGGTGGTAACTCTGACTTAAGAGCAGCCATTTTCTTCATGTCTGTTTATCCAACTGTTTCGTAATATTGCTCTCATTTCGTGAATGTAGTAACTGAAGATTGTTAATATTTGCTTTTGTTATGTTTTAATATCCTCAGTATTTATTATTAATTGATCTCAAGTCAGGTAACATCGTGTATCTTATCCTTAGCATTCACATTGATTCGAAAGTGAGGTTATGGGTACAACTGCTGACTTATCCCCAAGGAAAGTAGCTGTAACTGAGAGTCTTTTGAAGGAAACTCTTTATTCACAAAGTGAAATAGCTAAGAAATTGTGTATTTCACAAAAATCTGTTAGTCGCATTGATCAAGCTTTAACATTCGGTGAGACGTTGACCTCACAAAGGAATGGAAAATGCAGGAGGAGAAAAAAAACTATCACCAAGGATGCAAAGAAAACTTGTGCAGGTGGCAAAACATAATAGAACATCAACCAGCATTAACTTCAGTAATCAACTAAAGCACTACGGTACAGAAATATCAGCCTCAGTAGTTAGCAGAAGATTATGTGAAGATGGTTTACCAGCACGCAGGCCTCGTAAAAAGGCTAAACTGACACCTGCAATGGCAAAAAACGTTTAAAATAGACCAAAGAGATGCACAAACATCCAGTGGAATTTTGGAGAAAGGTAAATAGTATGAAAATTGTATATAGCTGGTTTTGTTATACTATCTTTGAGCAACTTTAAAACTGTTTAATGATATAAGAGGTTTTTATTGTTTCAGGTAATTTTCTCAGATGAATCCATGTTTGAAGTATGTGAAGAGAGCAGCCAATATGTGAGAACGACAGATAAAGAAGCATTTTCCCCTCAGTGTGTGGATGAAAGAGTAAAGCCTCCAACATCAAAAATGGTCTGGAGCTGTATGTCTGTCCATGGACCTGGAAGATTATACATAGTTGTGGGCTCTATGGAGCAGAAACAGTATAAAAGTGCATTAGAAACAAGACTATTTCCGCAAAGTAAAGAATGGTTTCCAAATGGTGATTTTGTGTTCATGCATGACAGTGCTCCCTGCCATAGAGCAAAATCTGTAACCCAGTTCCTCAAAGAAAACAATGTAAAAGTACTACCATGGCCGGGGAATAGTCCTGAATTAAATACAATAGAGAATCTGTGGGGTATTGTTAAGCAGAGACTGAAAAAATTGAAAATAACAATAAAAGTTGAGCTTATTGAGGGCCTGATAAGCATTTGGCACAGAGATGAAGAAATAAAGGAAAAGTGCTCCACCCTTGTAGAGAGCATGCCTAAACGCATCAAAATGGTAATAAAGGCTAAAGGAATGCATACAAAATACTAAGAGTTGAAAAAATATTTTGTAATGTTATTTCTGTTAAATAAATAGAAAATAAACGGTATATGTTAAAACTTTCACCATTGAGTCTAATAATTTGCACACGTATGTATTTATACTATAGCAAGTGATAGAAATACATAGAGAATTCAGCAGAGAAACGCCTCTTTTATTTATAGATTATATTAAGGTTTTTGATAAAGTTAAGAGACAAATACTCGTACTATGGAATACGGAGATATTTCACTCCACGTAACAGAAACTATTAAAATATCCATAAGAACAGAAAGATACAAATACATGGAGCACAACACCACAAAATAGAGAAAATAAATCTAGGCTAAAGACAAGGATGTGTCCGCTACCTTTTAACATTTATATTAGATTACATTTTTACTGTGCATATCCCAAAATTTTACAATTTACAACTTTTAGCTTTATTTACTTGTCTTTACCTTGTTGCTACCTTGGCTTACATGACACCCTGGTCTTTTTCTCTGCCAGGTAAGTCTTAACCTCCATACCTCCTTGTTACTTAATTAGTCCCATTCTCCGCCCTCAACTTACTTTCTTATATTCTTTACATTTCTGGCCCACTTCTCTTTTACTTTCTGCAAGAACTCAATAATACTTCTTACCTTCTTTTCCTCCCTGCCCGTTAACAGTTTTATAGCTACTATCCTCTTCTCTACTTTCTACCATTTTCCCTCCCAAACCTTTTTTCTCCATATTGCAACCTCCTCGCATTCTGTTACATAGTGTTCTATGCTTTCTTTTCCCCCACACAATTCACAAATTTTCTTTTCCCTACCTCTTATTCCTCTTAGACATATTGTTCCTGTTCTCATCCAAGCTAACCCTTCTCTCTCTTCCCTATTGCAGTAATCTACATATGCTTCTCGTGTCCAATTTATTTTTATTTGCTTGTAAAATTGTAATGACTTCATATATTATAGACTTCCCCATATTTCCTGCCTTTCTGTAGCTTCTATTCTGCATTTTGCCAATTTACCCACATCGCTTGTATTCCTTTCCTCTAATCTTCATATATCTGCCATTCCTATTTTTTTCCATAATTTCTCCTATCTCTGCCCACCAAATATTTGAGTTCTCTAATCTTTTTTGCTGTATCATGCATAATTTCATAATTTCCCCTTCTTCTTTAACCAAACACCTATACCAAAATTTTATTATTCTTTCCATTATTATTTCATTTCTTCTTGTCTTTCCTAATTCTACTTAAGCTACTTCCCTAGATGCTGACCTAGGCAAGCCTAGTAGCTCTTTACAAAACCTTCTGTAGTTTTGGTCCACCGATTTGTTTACCTCTGTGCCCCCCCTCCCAGATCTCCGCTGCATACAACATTTTGGAGTCAACTAGTGCTTCATACGTTCTTTCTAACCATTTGGTTGTCATTTCTAGTTTGTATTTGCATATTCTTATTACATTCATTGTCGCCCTTCCCTTTGCTTCAGTTTTTCTTCTGTGCTCCCCACTTTCAATTGTTATTCAACCTTACACCTAAGTATTCAGATTCATTGACTGCTTCTACCCTTTTGCCATTTAGTACCCCCTTTTTGATCTTTGTTTTTTTTTTAGTTTAACTCCCTTCTTGAAGTTCATAAGTTTCGACTTATTTAAGTTTATTTATTTTATTTTTATTTTATTTTTATTCATATCGCACAATAAATGGAATGGGTGTAATGATGCTCAAATGAGCCCAGGGTCCGTGGAGCTTAGAGTTACCTGACATTCGTCTTGCAGGATAAGGGAAAATCTCGGAGAGAAACTTATCCATGTTCAAACTCGAACCTCTTGAACGTGAGTCAGACACGCTACCATCTACGCTACCGAGGTGGGCTATGAGCGAAATCGTTGTTGAAGAACAACTAGTATATACTAGCATTCACCTACCAATCTGGGCAAACCTAAAAAAATCCATGAGTTAGAGTAGACGGTCAACGGCTACCTCGAGCACACAGCGGCACAACCTTTGTGGGTGCAAATAAGGTTGTTGTTGTTCTTGAGTCCAGGTTCTACTCCCATTAGTCCTGGACCCGTAGGACTAAGGCCCGCGCCTCTTTCAACCAGGGAGTATCCGAGTTGTTCCAAAAGGGCGCCCGGCGTCCTCCGTGGAGCTTTCCATAGGGCAACACCTGGGTTACTAAAAAGGCCCCCCCCCCCATCTTGTCCAAGGACACAAGACGGGATGGAAGTGGATACGCCACTTACGCGCGCCAACACCAAAATGGGAAGGCTACCGATATGACCTCGGTGGGGCCGCCTGGTGAACTAGCGCATTTTCTAAATTCTGTTTAGTTAACGCGTGTGCACGTCGACCGCTGTCTTTGACGAAAACTTATAATCGTTTTACAACCCCGGCCCCCCTTCTCCCAGACCGTTCTGCAAGTTTGCCACCTTTCTCGATACGTCATGGTTATCGTACGAGGTTTCGTCTAAATAAATTATCTTATGTCCATTACTGTAAAACTTCCTTACATTTGACATATATATCGCCAAGTTACAATTCTACTGGATTCCATAACAACCCGTATCTTATTCAAAGTGCGGTATTTGAAACCCAGCTCCTTTAGGAGACCGCGTAATGTGCAGTGTCCATAAGGAAGATCACAAATTTCTTGCAAATGTGCAACTAATTCGTCTAAGGTGGGCGCTCTCCCTTTTGCACAGAATCTATAAATTTCTCGACGAATTAAATCGCATGTGAAATTATTTACTTTAGAGAAACGTTCCCTTTTGTTTTCACACTTGATCGGCGACTTTGGTATTCCTTTCGTCACAATATTTCTTACTGTATTTCTGTGAATACCCAGAATTTATCATCAGGTTCATTGCACGACCCCTTACCAAGATTATTTGTCAGCACATATTTATATGTGTTCAAAACAAGCGCTTGAATTTGCTTAGAAACAGTTCCCGTTATAACTTTGTTTTTCGAGGCTTTTCCAGTAATATAACTCGGCCCAGTTATTCAGATTATTAACATCACTTTGATTATTTTTACTTGACTAAAAGTTATCTACTACTTCATATGCATTTGCCACTGTATTTCTCTCCCATGGTCACCACATCGTGACACACAACGAATTTCTGCACGTAATGAAACAGATCAACTGAAAGTTGGAACTTTGGCAACTGAGACTCCACGTGGAGTAGATATGCGACTGTCATTTCAAGAAAATAAGGGTCGCTATTGGTCCTCAACGACAGTGTTCCATTTCTGAAGTGTGGAGATAGATTTATGACGGTCATTTGTGGGCGGGAGGGTGAGTTCCCTTTGAGGGGCCAACTGCACATGCGTTCACTAAACAGACTCTGCTAGCTATGCTGGCTAGTACGCGGGAATATTAATGGCTTCCCTCAACCCCGTCCGGAGACGTACCCGATCTCCCACGGGTATCGGGAACAACTGCCCCCTCGAGTGCAACCCAATCCAAACAACTCCGTATCAGGTAGGAGCTCGAATTTTCGGCCCGAGGTACCTCTAGTAACGTCAGAGGTACCACGAGTGGTAGAGGTCCGCAGCGCCCGCACCACGGCAGCTGAAATGTGTGGTGTTTAACGCACGCTTTTACTACATGCGGCACCGCAGGCGGTGACACTGATGATACATGAGATGAAGATGGAGCACCGGTGGAATGAGATGGCGGGGGATACCGGAGGTCCCGGAGAAAACCCGCCCCAACGCCGTGTTGTCCACGACAAATCTCACTTTGCGGTCGCCTGGGATCGAACCCGCGCCGCCACGGCAGCTAAAGGGGACGTATCCCTTCCCCTATGGGAGGTGCGAATAATGTAGCAAATCCCTCCTGTCGGGGAGGTCTCTATCCAAGTAAACTGTAGGGACCCTGACCTCTGTCACCTTCGCCTCAGCCTTCCTCCTGGGGGTGCCCCCACTTAGAGACATAGGGATAATGGGCCCAGCTTGGTGGCCTACGTACCGAATACCTTCCGTAATGAAATGCAAATCCCAACGTTAGAGGGTGTGAACTAAAAGAATACAAAGTGTCACTAGTCACGACACCCTCCCAGAATTTGGTCAGTATTGAGGCCAGACAGGCAGTCCCTGAACGACGCCAGCGGAAAAAAAACTCTACAAAGGGACAGGTATCGTCTAACCGCAACCCTCAAATACCGTGGCTCGGTCTTCATCCCTGAAAACAGATGAAAACGACGAAAATCGTTGTAGAAGAGCAGTGTTCATACTGGCATTCCCCTACCAATCCGGGAAAACCACAAAATATCAATAAGTTAGAGGGACGGTCACCGGCTAGCTCGTGCACACAGCGGCACCTACCTTTCTGGGTGCGAATAATGTAGCAACTCATTTGTTTCTTTTCCTCTGCAGCGGAATATATATCTTGGTTTAAACATTAGTTAGAATTCTAATGTCAACTCTGGGCGCTTATCAGAACCATGTGAGGCGACAGACACTATCTTCGTATATATAACTTGCCTTGTTATATAGCTGGCTTCACAGTTCAAAGAGGCCTTCATTTATTAGTTAGCAAACCAGGCATTTAACCTAGCACAGCGACCGCAAGGAATTACCATGAATATATATGTTTGTAGTGAATGTAGCTTGCATGTAATTTACTGAGCTTGTACAAATGCCTCATATTTCAGAACAATTAACCTCCCTTGTGCTGAATGATACCATTGTCACCCCGCGCTTCGAGTGAACAAGAAATGCAACGCAGTCATTTGTAAACATATTGTTTTCATATGAGCAGAGGCCATAGAGCGACATTTACTAACAGCTTTTGGCTTCACATTCTGCATTTTCCGAAATAATTTACTAAATAAATTTGCATCCGTTCTGTAATTGACGATCCAGATGAATCATCATCGTCGGAGTTTGGGATTTTCAACTGTTTCTGCTATGTAGAAATTTGAACAATTATGCAGTGGCATATTAGTTTCTTTAATTATTTAGGACACTAGAAATATTGCATTTGATAGAAAAATAATGTTCTGCGCAATACTCTGGGAACCCAGTTGAAGAGTAATATTCCTTCAATACCTAACAGAATTATTGATTGATAAACTAAATAATTTTGTGAATGAATGCATGTTCCAGAATTTAGGCTACATTTATTTCTCTTTACCTTGTTGCTACCTTGGCTTACATGACATCCTGGTCTTCTGTTCTGCCAGGTAGCTCTTAAACTCCATGTCTCCTTGTTACTTATTTAGCCCCATTCTTCCCCTCAACTTCCTTTCTCATATTGTTTAGATTTCTCGCCCATTTTTCTTTTAACAGTCTGTTTAGTTAAAGAGTGTACAGTTCGGCAGCCTCTTTTGACGAACCCTTATAATCGTTTTACAACACCGGCCCTCCTTCTCCCAGTCCTTTCTGCAAGGTAGCCACCTTTCTCGATACGTCATGGCTATCGTACGAGGTTTCGTCTAAATAAATTATCTTATGTCCATTACTGCGAAACTTCCTTAGTTCTGCGGTATTTGAAACCCAGTTCCTTTAGGAGGCTGCGCAAAGTGCAGTGCCCATAGGGAAAATCACAAATTTCTTGCAAATGTGCAACCAGTTCATCAAAGGTGGGCGCTCTCCCTTTTGCGTAGAATCCATAACTTTCTCGGCGAATTAAGTCGCATGTGAAATTATAGAAACTTTAGAGAAACGTTTCCTTTTGTTTTCACACTTGATCGGCGTCTTTGGTATTCCTTTCGTCACAATTTTTCTTATTGTATTTCTGTGAATATCCATAATTTATCATCAGGTTCATTGCACGACCCCTTATCAAGATTATTTTTCAACACATATTTATATGTGTTCAAAACAAGTGCTTGAATTTGCTTAGAAAGAGTTCCCGTAATAACTTTCTTTTTTGAGGCTTTTCCAGTAATATAACTCGGCCCAGTTATTCACACTATTGTCATCACTTTGATTATTTTCACTTGACTGAAAGTTATCAACTACTTCATTTGCATTTACCACTACATTTCCCTCCCACGGTCTCCACATCGTGACACACAACGAATTTCTGCACGTAATGGAACAGCTGAACTGGAAGTTGGAACTTCGGCAATTGAGACTCCACGTGGAGTAAACATGCGACTGTCATTTCCTGAAAATCAGGGTTGCTATTGGTCCTCAACGACAGTTTTCCATTTCTGAAGTGTGGAGGTAGATTTATGACGGTCATTTGTGGGCGGGAGGGCCAGGTTCCATTGTGACGCAGCTGCAATCGCGTTGACTAGACAGACTTAACTTTCTGTAAGAACTCACCAATACTTCTTACCTTCTTTTCGTCCTTTCCCGTTAACATTTTTATAGTTCTTCTCTACTTTCTCCCATTTTCCCTTCCAAACCCTTTTTCTCCACATTGCAACCTCCTGGCATTCTGATACATAGCGTTCTATGCTTTCTTTTCCCCCACACAATTAACAAATTCCCTTTTCCCTACCTCTTATCCCTCTTAGAAATATTATTCCTGTTCTCATCCAAGCTAACCCTTCTCTCTCTTGCCTATTGCAGTAATCTAGATATGATTCTCGTCCCCAATTTCTTTTTATTTGCTTGTAAAATTGTAATGATTTCATATTTTCTTGACTTCCCCATATTCCCTGTCTTTCTATATCTTCTATCCTGCATTTTATCAATTTACCCACATCGCTTGTATTCCTTTCCTCTAATCTCCATATATCTGCCATTACTATTTTTTTCCATAATTCCTTCTATCTCTGCCCATCAACTATTTGAGTTCTCTAATTTTTTTTTTTTTTTTTTTTTTTTGCGGTCTCGTGCATAATTTCATAATTTACCCTTCTTCTTTGGCCAAAACCTATATCAAAATTTTATTATTCTTTCCATTATTACTCCATTTCTTCTTGTCTTTTCTAATTCTACTAAAGCTACTTCCCTAGGTGCTGATCTTGAAAAGTATATGAGAGCGAGATGGAGAAAAATTACATCTATAAAATAAAGTCAACATGAAAACTATTAGTCCAAGTGCTTCTGACATCTTAATACATTCAGCCGTCACAAAGCTGCAGAAATGTTTCTTAGATCAGTTTTGAACTTTTGCCCACAATCGGTTGTTATTTAAAATAGCGAGTCTGTCCTTCAAAAATCTATTTGTAAGCTTAGTATAATTTGTGAACTATATAGTATGAAAATTTATTTTATGAAAGCAAAGGTTATGGCAGTCATAGGGAAAGAACAGATTTGGTTAAAGACTGTTGTAAAGAACTGTTGAACAGGAGAGCCATTTTAACTACTTGGGAAGTACTGTTAGTTATGATAAGGAATATGAGTGGTCAGTAAAATATGAAAATTTCAAAGAGTGTGGGGAAGAATGAAGAGGACATTTAGAAACAAAGTACACGGATAAGCAAAATTAAAAGTGTACAAAATTATGGCTGTACCTAATAAAATACAGAGGACGAAAATGCAGGCTTCAGAAATGAAATTGTTAAGTAGTGTGAAGGAATATTCGAAGAGAGACCTAATAACAAGTTAAAGTACAGTGAAACCTCGTTAACCGGCTCCTCCTTTACCCATAACGGTTAAAAAAAAATGTTGTATAGCATGGTAAGTGAAGACTTGTTTTACAGCCAATAAATTGCTATCCTAAGGTGGTATATCATCCGAATTCTCTTGCCAGCTGGCCTGCTTGGGACTAGGGTGGAAGGGAAACTTTGAAAAGGTAATGGAAAAAGTTATGGCTTGGTGTGCGTGACTTGCCAGAAAACAAGATTGAAGAAAAATAAATAAGTCTGAGTGAATACTTTATAGACATTTTTAAAAATATCGATAGCTGTTCCAATATTGTTGAGGAAGACATGATAATTGCTTGCAAATCGAGAATGACGGAGGTTATAAACTGATTACACAGGAACGCATTATTGCATCATGCAGTGTTACTGAAAATGAGGAGTATTCAGGTTCAGACAATGTTAATGAATCAGTAGTGGTTATGACCCACGCACAAACATAGAGAAATTGATGCTTTATTTCGAGAGTCTAGCCGAAACTTTGCCAAATGAACTTCTAATGTTAAAGCGGATGCGAGATCGCGCTGCTCGTAAGCGATACACTAAACTGAGATAGCAGAACCTCAATATTGACTAGTCGGTAGCTATATTGTGTACAGTGCAAATACGCAGACTATTACAGTACATAGGGTACACGTGTTTTTAAGTGAAAGTGTGACAACAGTAATTTCTAAACATGCTGCCATCTACGCTACCGGCGGGGTACACACAGTGTAGCAATCACCCCCTAATTCGCCGCCGAACTGAGGTACTACACAAAGTTGTCTCACGCAGGAAACTTCGTTAACACAACCGAGTAATGTGCCAAAAAGTTTTGAATAGAATAAATGGAAACAAACCTTAAAGTGAGTAACAAGAGTAATCATAAGTAAAGCATTCAAGGAATTAAATAATAACAGGTAAACTAATGGAAATAATCATTTCTTCCACACTAGCCGTGTGTAGGCTAAGGTTTGAATGAGTAGAGCCAGAGTGAAAAATTCAATGCCATAGCCGGGATTTGAACAATGGATCTCCTGCTCTCCGTGCGGTTGCTCTAAACCACTGAGCTACTATGTCCAACATGTCCAACATGTCCAAGAATTCTCCAACTGGCTCGTATGTTTCCCAGTAGACCACTAGGGGTCTTCATATGCTATGAGACACGCAATTTTGGTGGTTAGTGTGAAAGAAATGGTTATTTCCATTAATTTACCTGAATAACATAGTGGCTTAACTATGAAGCCTGGACTTAAGTACTTAGAGCATAGTGAGTTGTCACCAAAGTTGCGTCTCATAGCATATGAGAACCCTTAGTAGTCTACCGGAAAACATATGAGTCAGTCGGAGAATTTAATGCCATGTCGGCACGTTGGACATAGTAGCTCAGTTGGTTAGAGCAACCGCAAGGAGAGCGGGAGATCCGTGGTTCAAATCCCAGCTATGGCATTGAATTTCTCAGTCTGGCTCTTGTCATTCAACAGCTAAACTGTTAAAAGCAATTAAGTATTAAAGTCTATGTATTAAATATGGCTATTAAGCAGAAGGGTAGAATATCGGAATGCTGGGAACATCAGAGAACAAAGGACCGAACGTAAGGAAAAGGTTCTGAGTGTGAAACCTTCGACAATTCAGAGAAACACCGACTCACCCGAGTGAATCAAGTGGACTGAAAGTGCAATCAGGCGAAGCTAATGTGAAAATAATTGCAGATGAAAAAATGCCTAGACGTTCGAAGGAAACGTAGAGCTAGTATATGTCACGTAAACCAATAAATTTAATTAAAACCTACGCGACTAGGGAATAAACTACAGAAATGAAAGGGACGTGAAGTAGAAAATATGTTTAGCGTAGGACCCCAGGACCTTCACATCAGCACTTCCTTGACTTCTCGTATTGTCGGGTAGATAACATCTGTAATTGAGCTGCAAAAATTTGACCTAGACGAATTTCATCACCAGCTAAGTCAGATATGGCAAAGCTGCTGAAACGAGAGAAATAACTAAGTGAAATGGTTAAGAAAATTGAAGAAAAGATTCTGAAAATACACACAAAAGTGATAACTTGCCTCACATGACTTTTTCCAGCCTTGCATAATACAAAATTCTTACAAATATTTCTTCATTTATGTACTTTATGTTAATTGAGATGGGCATTTACAGAACAGAATACATATAAAAATAACTACTTCCCATTTGAGAAAGATTAAGTATTGGAAAATTCCAACCAATAAAAATAAATCTCTCAGAAATGTAAAATCCACAAACATTTCTTTAACCAGATCTACAGTTTCATGTAGCAAGAATTTGTCGATCTCTTATCGGTTATGAAAAAGGCATTCAAAATCAATGAGAGTTCAGAGGGCATTGTCAGAAAATTAAGATTCTGCACTTAATTTTAATAAAAATATCTTACGTAGGACAAGTCAAAATCTTGGAGGCTTTTTGAGAAAATCCAACTTTCCGAAAAATTGTCCACGGTTTGGATAAGAGGATTTTGAAAAGCTACGTATCGTATCCTTGGTTTATGCTGAACATAAATACCAAATTTTATGCTACATGAAATATGGTTATTTGTCACAAACTTCACTTATCTTGTAAGAGAATTTATGAAATGTCAGCAGAATTGAAGAGACTAGTTTCGTAAAATTCTTTCTTGCATCTTCAGTCACTCTTTTTTCGCCGTCATCGTTACTGCCACAGGGTGTCGTTTGTTTATCCAAACTGAGCTTTGCTGTTTGCTCTCATGATCAAAATGATATAGCCAAGTATCATCAGCAGTGGTTACATTTGAAATAAGCCCCGGATCGTCCTCTAACATTAACTTTAACTGAATGCAGACCTGCATGCGAATGCCCTTTAGTTCGGGAATCAACAGTCTTGGAACCCATCACGCACAAACACCTCTCATGTATAATGTTTCTGTCACCAACGTGTGGGTGGCACTCAATGAAATGTTCAGTATTTTAGAAAGTGATCTTAAAGTAATTCGTCGATCCTCTCTCACAATGGCAGCAGCAGTGTTGATGCTTTCTTCCGTAAGAGCAGTAACTGGAGCACCGGGTCCACCATCTTTGAAATTGACTGTCTCCCCTCTTTAAACATTTTAAACCACCTTCGAGCTGTGCTGTAGGGAAGCACAGACTCTCCATAGGCCTTCTGTAACATTGTATAGGCCTCAACTGAAGATTTGTTGAGACGAAAGCAGAATTTCAGAGCCGCGTATCGTTCCTCACGTTTTCCCTGCATTACAGGGGTAGGTGATACTGAACATGTCTGAACTTGCCTGGTTCTCACAGGCGGGAACCAGGAGTACCAACAATGAAAGTACTACGGCGTATTTGTTTTACAGTAAGCTAACAAAATATAATAAGATTTAACTTTAGTGCGAAAAATTATGACCGTAAAAAAATTATGATCATTCTTTATTGAACAGCCCTCACAGTATATTTATTTTTAGGAACTAAAGTTTCACCTACTTCTTTTAAAAAGTTTGAAAATGTTTATTAGGCCAAAGTTGTTAAAAATATTTAAAAATTATAATCATCCTTTACTTTTTAATGGTAGAAACATTATCTTTTATATTTAAATTTTTAAATCTTTATTAAAACATTCATTAAAACAGTATTAATAATGTGTTTATATCCTCTATGAAACTTTTTTATACAGGGGTATACTTATTTTATAAATCAAGGATAAATTTTTTTATGAAAGTTTATTTTACTTATAAATCTGATATTTTACCAACCATTAGCTTTTGAGTTGTGCTGTTTAACCCTGATCTTGTGAAAATCATGTGAATACAACAGATCAGCCTCTCATGTGAATTAACTTTATAATGCATGACGGATACATAGAGAGAGTTCACGTCAGCATTATATAATATATTCAATCAACAACGCTTTAATTTATCTATTTAGTTAAATTCACTCACCGAAGTTTGCTCTACCTGTGTTACATTCTAGTTTGCAATTTATTATGCATCCCCGTTTAGACTATAAACCAACAGATGCATCTCCGTGCCTTCAATTTCTGCAAAATATTTTAGCATTATCGTTGATCCCTGATAAGTAATTAGCTTGAATTGTAGTCACACCACACTAATTATTTAGAGATATAGCTACTGCACTCTACCGCGTCGTCATGCATTGAATGCAAAATCGCCCTGAGCGTAACATGCAAGGTTAAACATTTATCCATGATTGCAAGTTTGTTAAAATTAAACTACAGATAAACTGGATTACGTCTGTCATACCTGCAGATATAATGTATCCTAAAGGTTTATGCTACTGTTTCTATTGTTGCTATTAAGTATTGTTTGCACCTAAACATTCTAAACCGAAATTTTAACAAAAGAAGAATGCCTTGTAAAATGCCCATCACAGCATACTATCATTTACTTGGAAACATCTCACTTACTTTTAATTTTCTCAAAAAACCACCCTAAGGATTTTGAGAAGGGCATATATTTGTAAATTTAGAAGCCAAGTAAAATATCCTGATGTATTTGGAGTTGTCACTGAAGTTTTTCTTCACTCCATATTGCATAACTCGTGGACTTAAGAGAGAAAGAGAAAAAGCAATACTCAACGA